>JAUJPK010021113.1:5144-20528 GCA_032270525.1 Callophyllis flabellulata | reverse complement strand
GAAGAGGCGGGCGTAGCGGTTGTTACCGACTTGGACGGCACGGAACGGACCGTCCCGTGTCAAGGTCAGCTCTACGGCCCGGAGGACGGCGTGGAGATCGACGGACGCGACTTCGTAGAGCGCTCGACAGATGGCTTTGACGGACGCGGCGACCCGCACCAGTTCCGCATCATCCTCTCGCCCGAAGACGGGGCGAAGTTGGCGCAGCACAATGCCGACCATGTGGACCAGGATGACGGGACTGGAGCGCCCAATCTACGGCGCACGACACGCGCCCTGATGGAGCAGATGGAACGCGACCTAGGCACACGGCTGGACTGGGTCGCCGTGGACCATTTCGACACGGCCCATCCGCACACGCATGTCCTTGTCCGAGGCGCGACGCATGACGGCAAAGGCCTCAACATCGCGGGCGAGTATATCGGGCGCGGCATACGCGGACGGCTGGAGGAACAGCTGACACGAGAGCTTGGCCTCAAGAGCGAGCTAGAAGTGAGGCGCGAACAGGAGCGTGAGTTGGACGCCCAGCGCGTCACCCGCGTGGACAAAGCGATCCAGCAGCGCATCCACCCGCACACCAACCTGATCGACCTACAGGCAGGGTCGCAGGCCAGTGGCTTCGGTATCAACTCAGACCTCAACCGCCATGTCTTAATGGGACGAATGAAGCACCTTGAGGCCATGCGCCTTGTCCTACCGCGCGAGGACATGAAGGGCGTGTGGTTCGCCCACCCGGAGGCGTTCGACAGGCTGGAGCAGATGCACGCCCGCCAGCAGCTCACCGACGAGCTGCACGCCGCGATGGAGCGGGCGGGCATCGACCGGCCCATCAGGCTAGGCGAGGAGCGCAGCGCAGCAGATCACGACAGCGACAGCAAGACCGCACCTAAGCGCATCATCGGGCGCGTCATTGGTAAGCGCTTGGCGGGCGACGAGGGCATGGACGCGAACCGCAGGGATGGCGGCAAGGTCAGGCTCATCATCGACGCGACAGACGGCTATGTGCGGGCCGTCGAGACTGGGCTGGACACGCGGGCGGGCGAAGCGGCGAAGATCGGCAGCATTGTAGAAGTCGGGCCGCCCCGCTTGCGTCCCATCGACCGGAGCATCCGCGACCTTGCCGCCGGGCCGGACATAGATGGCAAACCCAACCGAGGACGCTTGAGTGAGATCGACATCCACTTCGACCTGGAGGACGGTTGGCGGGACAAGAACGCGAAGAAGCTACGCAGGCACATGAATATGCATCGCAAGCGCTTGGCGACACTCGTCAAGGCAGGTGTGGTCACGGTGTCTGAGCAGGGTGGTAGTGACAACCGCGCGGTGGCGTGGAGCGTGCCGGATAACTTCGAGAGCCGAGCTGTAGCGCTGGACCTAGAGCAGGGCCGCGCATCAGGCGTAAAAGTGCTGTCCGTGCAGAGCTTGGAGCGGCAGCTTGCTAGCCCCGGCGCGACCTGGCTGGACCGCAGGCAGTTGAGCTGGATGCGTGGCGAGGTGACTGGGCAGGACCAGAGGACGGGCACACTCAGAGACCGAGGCTTTGCGCGCGACGTGAACGCAGCATTCCAAAGTCGGCAGGGCTGGCTCATTCAGCGGGGCCACGCGCGCGAGATCACGATGGACGACGGCGCACCCGGAGTGCAGTTCAGCCGAGGCTACACGACGACGCTGGAGCAGGCGGGCCACGCCGCAGCAGCAAACACCCTCGCCAGCCAAACAGGAAAGCAGCACGTCGCCCTCCAGCAGGAGCGCATGGTCGAGGGCACGGTGACGCGGAAGCTGGGGCTATCCCACGGTCCTCACGCTATCATCGAAACGCAGCGCGCTTTCTACCTCGTGCCGTGGCAGAGCGTGCATGAGCAGCAGTGGGGGCGGCGCATTCATGGGCGTGTGAGAGGTAGCGGCGGGATAGAGTGGGAAGTGGGGCGCAAACGTGATCTTGGGATGGGACGTTGATGTGTCACCTTTTCTCCAACACAGTGAACTTAAAGGCTTTGACTTCCGCAAGCATGGTCTAAACCAACATCAGTGTTGAATTTGAGAAAGACCCCTAACGTGGATCATAAGGAAACAAAAGTTTGGAAATCATCCTTTGAGTCATCAACAAATCTAGAGGCTATAACTAAGCTCACTGCATCGTATGACTCATTTTTTTCGAACGCCTCTGCACTTGCCTCTCAAATTTCTAAAGATCTTCCCGACTTAACACTCCATGACGAGCAGCACTTCAACGCGCTATGGCGCATGGTTGATCTCATTGTTGAAGAAGAATGCAATCTTAATCCGCTAGAACTTTATATTCTTGGAGGAGCAATCCTACTACATGATACCGCCAACACGGTTGCAGCCTACGAGGGGGGCATTGAAGAGCTAAAGCAGTCTCCGCAATGGCTCGACACAGAAGCAGAAATCAGGAGAGGGAAAGAAGTATTGGATTCCCCTCTCACAGAAGCCGAAGCAAAACTAATACTTCTCTTCACTCTTAGAGACATTCATGCGGAACGCGCTGCTGAAATGCATGAATTTAAGGTCGAGGTTAGAGGATCAAATCACTATCTTATTGAAGATAGCGACCTTAGGTCTTTTGCTGGTGAACTAATTGGTCGCATTGCAGCTAGTCACCATTGGAACGTTGAAGACCTCTCAAAAAACTTGAGAGCCGAGGTCGGACCTCCGCCGTTTTTTCCTCCCAACTGGAAAGTTCGTCCCGTTCTCCTTGCTTGTATTCTAAGATGCGCTGATGCCTGCCAAATAGATGCGAGCAGAGCCCCGGCTTTTCTCCAAGGAATCTTGAAACCATCTGACGGTTCCGTCCCACACTGGAATGCCCAAGGCAAATTAAACACCCCAACCCGTGCAAGCGGTGACGCTGGCACACTAGTCTTCACATCCACCAATGACTTTACGCTTGAAGAGGCGAAAGCGTGGTGGATCGCAAATGATCTAATAAAAAACGCAGATAAAGAGCTTAGCAAATCCGATGCACTTCTACGTGACCTAAGTTTACCTGCACTTGCCGTCCGCCGAATTGCTGGGGCAGAGTCCCCTAGTCGCTTGAGTTCTCTTGTACGGGTTTCAGGATGGCACCCCGTCGACGCGAAAGTCCAGGTTTCAGATGTTGCGCGTGTTGTCGACTTGTTTGGTGGCAGCAAACTATACGGACATTCTTCAGTCATTCCACTACGAGAACTAATACAAAATGGTGTTGATGCAGTAAGACTGCGGCGAGCCTTGGATCACGGCGATACTCCATACAAAGGTCGTGTCACTGTCCGTATCCGCAGGGACGACGGCGGACAGTTTTTAGAGGTCGATGATGATGGCATCGGCATGTCACAAGGCGTGCTGACTGGACCCTTGATAGATTTTTCCAGCAGCTATCTAACGTCATCCATAGCCAAGCGAGAATACCCTGGGCTAATAGGTAAGAAGGTAAGACGAAGCGGACGTTTCGGCGTTGGTTTTTTCTCAGTCTTCATGCTTAGTGATAACGTTGAAGTGACGTCTAGGCGCTTCGATGACTCCCCTGACAACGCGAATACATTGAAGTTTGAAGGTGGTTTAGCGACACGACCTCTGCTTATTGAAAGAAGGCCAACAGGATATAGCTATACGACATCAACGCGAGTGAAGGTTCCTGTTAGCGACCAGCAGTTAGAAAGTATAAGGACCGTCAAAACCAACGGTTTCACAGAGCAGCGTGAGCTGACAAGTCTCGCAAAAGTTATTGCCTACTTAGTTCCGCTAATCGATGTGGACATCTATTTAGATGAAGATGGCAACCTAGATCTAGTTCACTCTTCCGATTGGTACAAACAGGATGCAATCGATTGGCTGGATTCTATCAGTCTTGAAGATCGAAAAGATGACAGTTCTTTCAAGCAAGCACTTCTGAAAATAGGCGGCGCAGTAGAATTCATCGATTCGAGCCGCCCACATTTAGGGCGAGCGGTAATCGCTCCAATGGCCGGTGACGGTATATACACAGTTGATGGCCTTAGCAGCCCTAAAATTTTAGGGCAAAATATCAATGAGATCTGTGGCGTTATCGACCGCAAACCAAATGGCCCTCAACGAAATTCCGCCGGTTGGGTAGACCCAATAGCTGTTGCAGAGTGGGCAAGCAGACAAGCTCTGAGCTTGGCGTCCTGCGATATCGATGACTTTGGAAAGTTCTATGCCGCTTCAAGAGTTGCGAAGTTTGGTGGTGATGCCACGCCTTTAGCTACAATGTTGCTCAACGGCGAATGGAAAACACTTGAAGAAGTCTATGGGAAATTGAAGACTGGAGACTTATACGCTCCCATTAAAGTTAATGGAAGTCGTGGGGGTGTATGGCAATTGGACCGCATTATGTTAAGTCGTCCACACGTATCCTACGGAATATCACGCGAAAACTACCAAACCAAAGTTGATGTGTTGGAAGCCCCAAGCGGATCAAGCGCAGAGCCTTATCTTAACGCGGCATCGCCGGATGGCCCTAACTCCTTATCATTTATGGCGATGATAAGTCGTATTACGAACAAAGATGGTTTGGTGCTTGTGACAGAAGGAATAGGAGACTTTGCAATCGCCGAGTACACGGGCGAAGAATCCAAACTTGAAAAGTTCTTTCCTGGAATGGAGATGAAATTAAACGTTCTCAAAATCTCTCTCGTGGAAGAAAAGAACGGCGACACAGGTTCGGATTAGTAACACCCGCCTTACTGTTCGCATACCTTACCGCCTAACAAATCACTTGCGCGAAACTCTAACCCCTTGTAATATATATCTTAACAGGTGAACGGTCGCCCCGTGTGGGGGCACCATTTTTCTCAGATTGCTAGGCGCGAAGACTCCGAAACACTTTCGGTGAGCACCGGATGAAAAAGGGATCTCCAATTGGAGATTCAACAGTCGTTTTACGGTTACCTTGATAGCTCGGCAGCGTGTCCATGATCTCGTCGCTCATCGCGGCGGGTTTACCAACGATGAGGTCATCCCGGCCCGACTGCGTTCATCCTCATCAATGTTGTGTTCATGAGCCGATGGCTTTCGCCTCAGAAACGCTATCGCCTAACGTCGAAACGCAAGGGATGTCGGCGACGTGTAATCGCATGGCCGACTAGAGCCCTTCAACACTTACGACTGTATCGTCCTTACTCGAGGACACAGCGCAGACTGTAAGCGCTTTGCTCTTCTCAAACCTTTTTGGCGAAAGATAGCGCGATGTGTCCTCCGGTAGATCATCGCTCGCCCATCACCCGGAATAGGCAATCAACTCGCCTTGATCGTTATGAATGGGAAAGCAGACGCAATAAAGCGCCGCGTTAACGTCGAGAGAAACGCACGTTTCTAAGTCGGTCATTATTAAGGAGAATTGAATCTACCTTGCCGTTATCCGCTCTCTTCACTTTGAAACGATATCCGAAAGCCCGGAACGAATCTTTAATCTTCATGTCCAAAGGCATCTGATTTCCAAGAGCATGCAAAATGAGCGCGTTATTTGAATCCAGCTCTATTGTAAGCTCAGCACTTGTTTCAGGGTTTGCGTAGGCACCAACAAACATCTGCTTATACGACAAGGTATTTGAAGACACATCCACATTTACAGCTTCCAAGGGGTCACTAGAAACGAAATAAATAGTAAAACGTTTGGTTCCATCTTCATTTTTGTCGAAAACCACGCGCCAGTCAGGGTTGCTTTCATAATAGAAAATATTGCCTTTCTGATGCAGTAATTTCACTGGATTGAGACCCTCCATCTCTCTCCACAACTCGCCATTCCGCTCGACAATATGGAATAGTGGGCGGCTTGTGTTACTGTCATAGTATCCAACAACGGAATTATTGGCGGGCCTATTATAAAGTGCCTCAGGATTCCATTTTTTTGGATACGTTCTTAGTGTCTCGCCTAGAACAACATCCGTAATTTTATCAGTGATGTTTCGCGTTGAAATTTGACCGTTATTGCTAATCGCGATAATACTGAGATTCTCCTCAGGGAAGCGAGAAAAACTAGCGTTCAAAGCCCCTGTTGAGCCATCATGATAGATGTGATGTGTGCCGCGGTAAGTGGAGTGTTCCAATCCGTAACCATATTTATCTATGGTGCTGCCCGGAACAAGAGACTGGGACTGCCTCAACGGATCGTCAAAGGCCTTGATCCCCTTTGATTGCAAGGCAATCTCATAATTGAGCTGATCTTCCAGCGTTGTGTACAACCAACCGTCACCGGAAAAGTTTGTTACGGCTGGAAAAGCGACCCATTGACCGAAATTGCCATAACCGCGAGCACGGTTAGGAATGACATCCATATAGCTATCAGTGAATCCTGTGTCTCTCAACTCAAGCGCTTCAAACATAGAGGCTGCGTATTTCGAAAACGTTTTACCGGAAACTTTGGCTATAATCTCTGCGAGTAGGATGTAGTTCGAATTGCTGTATAGAAACTGAGTTCCGGGTTCGAAATTTAGATCATTTTGTCGCGTTAACAGCGCCATTGCGTCCGCATTACCGATAAATTCCTGCCACCACGTGATGCCCGAAATGGCCCACAGATCATAGACGTCCCTGATACCGCTCGAATGGTTCAGCAGGTGCCGAACAAGAATTGGATCATCAACATTTTTGTATAGATCAGGAAAGAATATCCTTATGTCATCATCAAGGGACACCTTTCCGTCTTCAACTAAAACCTGAAGGGCAAGGGCTGTGAATTGTTTTGCATTTGACGCAATATTAAAACGCGTTGCCTTTTTAATCGGTACTTGATGTTCTAAGTCGGCCAAACCAATATAACGCTCATATATTACTTGCTGATCACGCACGATGCCTATCGCGAGTCCAGGCACCTCATCTCCACGATATTCTTCAACGATTTGATCGACAGAATTGCTCGAGAATGTCTGTGCTGAGCTAGAATATGATGTCAGCAACAAAACCACGAATAAACTAAGTAAAGTACAGAACCTCATCGCGACCTCATATTTAAATTTCATCGTGTTTAGCACGCCCATGTAGACGGCATGTGACTACAGGTTTTTTAAACCCCTATACCGTCAACATGTCTAAGTGTTCTCTCGCTTTAATTCCTCATGTTCTAATTTCAGAACCATGCCCACGAGAAATACAAAGTCTACTTTACTACCTTAGAAAAAGGAAACCACGAGAAGTCACGTGTCGCGAGCGTTAGCTCATACGGCATTCATGCACCCAATCCACAAATCGTCGAGACGAGACGAGACATGTTAGAGCTGTTTACGAAACCCGTTGCAAGAACTTCAGCAATTCGATCTCAATAGTGGAGCCTGGTAGACAGCGTACAAACGAGCGTTGCTCGCATTGCATAAGCTCCGAGTATTCTTTTCAGACCGAGCGTCACTCTTAAAAGTGGCCTATCATGAATGTTCCGGCTTTTGGCTATTTCGCCTATGAAGAACCACTTAATGGGCACGTCAAGACCTAAACAACTCGGCAGCCGAACCAAGGCCGTAGTTCAAAGGTGATAGTCTAGGACTGTTCCATGTGCCGTATCTGTCGTCCCACGTATTGCATCCATCTGCGACTGGAAGACCTTTCCACTCAGGCGCTCTAACAAATGCGAGCGCTTTAGCCGGTCCATCACAGGCCCCTTAACTTCAGACAGATGCAGCAAAACTCCCGCCGATTGCAGGCGATCATTTATCGCCTCGAGGCTTTCCAGCGCGGACAGGTCGATCGCGTTGACCGCAGAACACATCAGGACGACATGTTCGACTGTGTCACTCGATAGGGCCAAATCGTAAATCGTGTCCTCTAGATAGCGTGCGTTGGCGAAATAGAGTGACTCGTCAATGCGGATCGAGATCAAACGGGGATTGGTCCAAACATCATGACGCGCAACATTGCGGAAATGTTCTGTATCGCGGACTTGGCCAACAATAGCGAAATGTGGTCGAGACGAACGGTAGAGGAACAGCGCGATTGACAAGATCACACCTGCAAACACACCAGCTTCCACTCCGACCAACAATGTCATCGCAATGGTTGCTGTCATGGCAGCGAAATCACTCTTGCTGTAGGTCCAAGCTTCCCGGATATCGCCAATATTCACCAAAGACAGAACGGCCACGATGATCGTCGCAGCAAGGGTGGCAATCGGAAGGAAATAGAGCAGCGGCGTTAAGAACAACGTCGCCAATGCTATACCTATCGCTGTCAACGCTCCAGCCGCTGGCGTTTCTGCCCCTGCATCAAAATTGACGGCTGAGCGCGCAAATCCACCTGTCACAGGATAGCCCCCCGAAAAGGCCGCTGCCACATTCGCTGCACCAAGACCGACGAGTTCCTGATCCGGGTCGATGCGCTGGCGCTTCTTAGCCGCAAGTGTTTGAGCGACTGACACAGATTCTACAAAACCAATCAACGCAATTACGAAGGATGAACCGAGCAGACTAATCCAAAGACCCATGTCAAAGTCGGGCACGGTAAGGGGCGGGAGCCCTTCAGGTATACGGCCAACAATCGCCACGCCCTGAGTGTCAAGTCTCAGCAATGCAACGGTCGAAATTGCGACCACCACAGCGATCACCGGTCCAATCCGAGAGGCTATGTTGGCCGCTTTCTCTGACAGCCCGATTTTCATGAATAGAGGTTTCAGATTGCCCCGCACCCAGAACAAAAACAGGGTCGACACGGCCCCGATGATCAAGGTCGGTAGGTTTGTGTCGTCGATTTTAGCCAGTAGTGAGGATCCAATTTCGATCAGGTTATGGCCGGAAACCTGAACCCCCAAAATGTGCTTGAGTTGACTAACGGCGATCAAAATACCGGATGCAGTAATGAATCCAGAAATCACCGGATGACTCAGAAAGTTTGCGACGAAACCCATCCGGAAAACGCCCATCAACAATAGCATAATACCGGAAATCAAGGCGAGCAGGATGGCGATTGCCAAATATTCCGGTGACCCTTGGGCCGCTAGATTTCCGGCGGCGGCTGCCGTCATCAGCGAAATGACCGCGACCGGACCGACAGCTAGCGCGCGACTCGTCCCGAAAACCGCATAGGCGACGAGAGGCAGGATAGAGGCATACAGACCGACCTGAGGCGGCAATCCTGCCAGCAGCGCATAGGCCAGCGATTGCGGAATCAGCATGATGGTCACGATCAGCGCCGCTAGTCCATCATTGACAAATGTATCGGCGCGGTAATCCCGTCCCCATTGTAAGATAGGGAAAAAACGCTTTATTCCAGAAGCAAGTTTCACATCATGGCCCACGGCAGAATTGGTGACTGCATGGGGCTCAACCTTGCGACCGTCCCATGGCCCATAGGTTGGAAGAACGGTTGCCCGTACGGCAAAATGCGTGGACCCAATCACTGGACGCTTCGACAATTTGGGTCATCCGTTGAGCATCAGCGAGATTGGCCTGCCCCGGAACGACTGGAATATAATGGTAAGTTAAGCCCAGCTCACGTGCCGCGGCCGCCAAAGCATCTGAGGCGGGCTGGTCCGCCTGTTCGCCGTCTGGTCGATTGTTAATAACAACAGACACGCCATTGGCTTTGAGTTCTGCGAGGTCGTTTGGGCTCAGCTGTCCTGACACACTCAGCCGATCGTCGATCTTTTTGTATTCCATGTTGTCAGCCCATTGCCACGTTGAGAGGGATCTTGAGATATGTGATGCCGTTATCCTCAGGCTCCGGCAAGCGCTCGGCGCGATTTTGTCAGCTTAAACTGAGCCAACCGACTATTACGCTTCGATGAATAGTTACCACTCTATGATCGCCGAGTCCCGGGGCAACATAAAGCGAAGGCGGATTTCGAGATGACTTTGATGTTTTACGAAGCGAGCTAAGACGCCCCCCATGCTAGGAAAACAGTTCATCGATTTGGTAGAATAATTGAACAGCTCTAATTGAGAGCTATGCTGATAATCGCAGGATACCCGGCATGGCTTTATGGTGGGCGCGGCCATTACTTCCGGTGAGATATTCACCGACGATTTCAGTCAAACACGACTGTTCGTCGCCCATTGAGAAACACCCTATCTTCGATGAGTGCGCCGACAGCAGATGCGAGCACACGCTGCTCGATCGCTCGGCCCTTTGCGATCAACATTGCTGGGGTGTCGCGGTGGGTTATGGGTTCTACATTTTGGGCAATAATCGGACCTTCGTCCAAATCCCCTGTGACGAAGTGGGCCGTCGCACCAATCATCTTTACGCCGCGCTCGTGCGCTTGATGATAGGGGCGAGCGCCTTTAAATCCCGGCAAAAAGCTATGATGGATATTGATGCATCTGCCTTCTAACCATTGCGCCATGCTGTCGGAGAGGATTTGCATGTATCGCGCAAGGATAACGAAATCAGCGCACGTCTCTTCAATCAAATTTCGCAGCTGTAATTCTTGGTCAAGCTTCGTCGATCTTGTGATGGGCAAATGGTGGAAGGTCGCGCCGTGGAGATTGCTTAATTTAAGAGACTCGCGGGAATGGTTCGAAACCACGCTCACTATATCCATTCTCAACTCGCCAATTCGCACTCTGTAAAGAAGGTCCAGCAAGCAATGGTCGAACTTAGAAACGAGTATCAAAACGCGTTTCCGCTTTGCGACATCTCGCATTCGCCAGTCAAAAGATAATTCCTGAGCGATGGAAGATAGCGATGCTGAAAACGTTTCAACATTCGCCATATCGAAAACCACACGCATGAAAAAACGACCTGTTGCCGGATCATTAAATTGCTGTGCCGATGTGATGTTCCCACTATGTTGGGCAATGAGAGACGTAACCTTGGCAACAATTCCAGGGCGGTCGAGACAAGAGAAGGTCAGGACATAGCTAGTCATGAGCGCTCTTCTCCACTTCTCTGCAAGCTGTCCACCATAGATTTTTCTCTTTCATGGACGCTATTGCTGGACCGTTCGGGTAGTTGGGACCCTCGAGCCAATCCATATTCGGGAAGGGCCCAAGAGGCTCCCCCGTCCCGAATGACTTATGTTTCGTGGTGGCGCTGTAACGACGTCCTAGCGACCTTGCTGGCTGAGACAATATTTCAATCCAAATAAAACCTTTTGTAAAACTGCACTCGATGTTTTGTGGAAGAAAGGCGCTTCCCATCTGGTGTTGAGAGATTTTGTCGTTACGTTGGGATGACGAAACTGGAGTGGCATATCCACATTTGTATTATCGCGCGACATTATCCGCCCGAGTCATCGGGCGGTGCTCGACGCCCCTATCTCTTTACAAATGCGCTTCGTTCCGCGGGTCACCGCGTTACTGTTGTCAGCCCATTCGCCTTAGATCATCCAGACCATATCGTTGTCCCGCACATGGTCACAGACCGCTATAGAGAAACTGCTGATCCAGAGACGGTTACCGTCGGTAGCTTGGACTATTCGCGTCATTCGCCCATCAGAAATTTAGCCCGCAATTGGTTGCTTTGGCCCGATCCCGAAATCCGCTGGGCAAGGCGTGCAGTCACTCAGTTGGAGACGGCTGACCTGTCCGTCGATTGGGTCATTACGACCAGCCCACCTGAGAGTCTTCACATTGTGGGTCCGATACTCAAGACTGCCCTTGATTGCCGCTGGATTGCTGAATTCCGAGATACATGGACCCTAGCCCCTCATCGCGCTGTTCTCGCCCAATCTGCTTTGCGCCGTGGCGTCGAGCGGCGCCTCGCCCGGCGATGTTTACGAGGGGTCGATGCTGTCACGGGCGTGTCCGACGCAGTGTTGTCAGAGATCCGAAACTATACGCCGCCCGGAACTCCCGAACACATTATTGGCCACTTCTCAGATGCCCCGCCCGCACCCGTCCAACTTCCAGAATATGATCTGAACATTGTACATTCTGGCGGTTTCATACTCTCAGATCGAAATCGAAAATTAGAGACAGCATTATCAGTGCTGGACGAAGTGAGCCAACAAAGGCGCGATAGACGCATCCATCTTCATATCGCCGGGGAGCTTAGTCCGATGGAGCGCCAAATGTTGGAAACACGGTCGAATGATGATCCGTCAATGGCGCGCGTAACAATGCATGGACAGGTTTCCCTCCCCCGGTCGCGAGGACTTCAAGCCGGAGCCGATGCATTATTGCTACACACGCCCGAAAATAGTCACGCGCTCCCCGGAAAATATGCGGAGTATCGTCAAACGAACTTACCGATACTGTATCTCGGAGGCGGGGATTGGCTATCGCTCGTCGATGCGCCAGACAGTTTACTGCCCCTGCGGGAGGGGCTTGCGTCGCTAGAAAAAGGCGCTCGGGCACCAGCGTCTTGCCCGCCCGGATTTAGCGCCACCGCCGCAGCTGATGAGTTGGTGCAATTCCTGATGACCCTTTCATAGAATTGCCGCCGATATCGGTCTGAACAAAAGTCGTGAACTTCAGGATCGGTGCAAGCGTCCGTCACGCTCCACATACTGATCTTGCGTACGCGGACAGATCAAAACGCCATCTGCATCAGCTTTTAGCATTTCACCTGCATGACTGGCCCAGCCAATGCGCTTGGCGGGCACGCCAGCCATAACCGCGTGTGGAACAACATTTTTCGTAACCACTGCCCCAGCTGCAATAAAACAATATTCGCCTAACTCATGACCGCAAACAATTGTTGCATTAGCCCCGATCGTTGCGCCCTTGCGGACAAGTGTTTCCGCATATTCGTCCCGGCGACTGACTTCAGAGCGAGGCGTCGTAACATTGGTGAAGACCATCGATGGGCCACAGAACACGCCATCTTCCAAAATCACGCCCTTATAGAGCGCCACATTATTTTGGATCTTGCAGCCATCACCAATCGTCACATCGGGTCCAGCCATAACATTTTGCCCGAGCGAACAATTCTTCCCGATCGTCGTTCCGGAAAGAATGTGCGCAAAGTGCCAAATTTTTGTCCCGTCACCAATTTGAGTGTTGGCATCGACATAAGCCGACTCGTGAGCTGTAGCACCATCGCCCATCAGAGCTGTTTCGTGGATGTGTCCCATTATGCAGTCTCTCTCAATCGAAAACCATATTGGTCGCTAGCAAAGCTAAGCCTTAGAGACTTTCTTCAGAAGCTCTTCAGGCAAGTCTTTTGTGACATTGCGTGTGTCGACAACCAAAGGCACCTCATTCACCAACATCGCATAATCAACAAATTTGTGATCAGTTGCGATCAACGCCGCGTCAAACTCACCCAATATCTCAGAATTCCATTCGATTGACTTGCGTCCTTCAAACTCAGGATAATCATGCGTCCGGGGAACGATCGGAACATAGGGGTCATAAATATCGACCTTGGCACCGTGACGTTCTAGCAACGACAGTATTTCAAGGGACGGACTCTCGCGCACATCGTCGATGTTCTTCTTGTAGGCCACGCCGCAAAGCAGAATGCGCGCGCCTGACAAAGCTTTGCCATGACGTAAATTGAGTTCTTCCATCAACCGCGAAACGACGTGGTTTGGCATGGCGATATTGACTTCGCCTGCGAGCTCAATGAAACGCGTCGACACACCGTGCTCTCGCGCTTTCCAAGTCAGGTAATAGGGATCGATACGAATGCAGTGACCGCCCACGCCCGGTCCCGGATAAAAGGCCATAAAGCCGAAGGGCTTTGAATCGGCCGCCTTAATGACATCCCAGACATCAATGCCCATCTTATCGTAGACAAGCTTCAGCTCATTGACGAGCCCTATATTGACCCAGCGGAAGATGTTCTCCGTCAGCTTCGCGGCTTCGGCTGTGCGGGTATTTGGCACCATCACCGTCGTGACAACCTTCTCGTAGACGGCCTTGGCCAGATCGCGTTCAAGGGCCGAATCTGCGCCGACGAGTTTCGGAATGGTCGATGTTTCGAAATCGATATTGCCCGGATCTTCGCGTTCGGGCGAATAAGCCAGCGCAAAGTCATCACCGACTTTCAGACCGCTCTCTTCAAGAATCGGGCGCATGATTTCTTGTGTTGTGCCGGGGTAGGTCGTGGATTCAAGAACCACTAGCTGTCCAGGCCGCAGAACGGTCTTAATGGTGTCGCAGGTCGCCACGACATAGGACAGATCAGGGTGGTGATACCTGTCAAGAGGTGTCGGGACCGCAATGATTAGGGCATCATAATCACTCAAGGCAGATGCATCCGTTGTCGCACGAAATTTTCCGCTGTCGACCATGCGCTGAATGCGTTCATCGTCGATGTGGCGCATACCGGACGTGCCGTTATTGAGCATATCGACCCGGCTTTGATTGACGTCGACCCCCAGGACTCTGACACCGGATCGTACATAGGCTTCCGCAAGCGGAATACCGACATAGCCGAGGCCTAGTATCGCGACGCTCAGGTCACCCTTTTGCATTCTGTCAAGTGTGTCCCGCAAAGCCTGCCCGGATGCCGCAGCCTGAGGTCCGTTTTCAGAAGGCGTTTCTTCGTGCTCGCGATTGCCGACTGAGTCGGTCGCCTTCGTTTTGCTCATAGTAAGAGTATCCAAATTGACTAAAAGTCTCGGCACAAGTGTGGAAAAGTGCGCGACGTCATCCTACTTACATTGAAACGGATTTCAAGAAGCCTGACAAGCGTCGTATCAGTTATGTATCTTTGAGCTTTGCCGCCTCTAAGGGTGTAGTATAACATATCGGTTGTTCGTTGTAACATCTGAAGGTGGCACTCGGTTTGAAAGTCCTGATCGTCGGCTCTGATGCCATGTCCTTTAACGGCAGGATCGTCAAAACCCGTCATCGCTTGAACGCTCTTGGTGCAGACGTACAGGTCATGCGCCTACATCTACATTCCCGTGCCAACGGTTTCCGCAAAGACGATCCAGGGGCAGATCTCCAGGCTTATGCAAGTCGGTTGGTTCTAGAACTCTTGCAGGTTGTGCCTTCATCATTGGCCAGACCCATCGCTTTCCGCAGCCTTCTGAAAGACGTCTTCAGGCATTTCAACGCCGTATTGCCCGATGCCCTGCATGTCATGGATCCCTACGCTCTCAAGGTTGCAGTCCTGTGGAAACGCCAGAGCGGCGCTGACACAGCCATCATCTTTGATGCCTGCGAATGGTTCCCCGGCACGGCCGCCGCCGATGCGGCGACAGGGCGTTACATCCAAGCATTATTGAGCGAATTCGGCCCGGAATTATCCGCGTGGGTATGCTCCAGCGAAGCCCTGTCGAAACTCTATATGGATAGCTATCCCGAATGGCCGTCCCCTTACTTGTTCGGCAACGTACCAGATTGGGATCTATCTCGCCCAGTCCAACGCACCGCCAGCCCCTTGCGCAAAACTCTCGGCGTGGCGCCTGAAGACATTGTCTTACTGTTTTCAGGGGCGTTCAATCGTTGCCGCGGCATTGAGGCACTGTTGCGGGGCGCCAGCGATCTTCAACCCAACACACATCTGGCCTTTATGGGCTACGGACCGCTGAAAGACGAAATA
>JAUJPK010020002.1:263-23050 GCA_032270525.1 Callophyllis flabellulata | reverse complement strand
CCACAAGCAGACATCAAGGATGCGCACTGTACTCCCTTCCCAAACTTCCATGTCCTGGTTGTCAAAATACCACTGCCACTGTACCAACGCCGCGGGTGCCCACCTTGGGTGGGCATCAAGGGGTGGGCACCCAGAATTGCAGGGTGGGCACCGAGCCTGCAGCTGCCAGGAGAGGCCAGAACTAACATGCAACCGGCTCAGTACAGTGTATATTAAAGTGCAAATGTGTAGGATTAGTCTGCGCGTTATTTGAGCTGTCACAGCCTCGTAGACAACAGTGTACAGACTGGAGGTGTTTGGCTCAAGGGCTGGACTGAACAGGCAACCCATGGTCCCGGGCCCAATCCAGTCCGCAGGGAAGTTTTACTTAATGTTAAGAATGACTTAGGATGTGCAACAGGGAGGATTGAGGCCGCGTGGACCTGGAGTTGGGGCGTTGGCCAACGCTGCGAGCAGAGTAGTTGACGGGGTAGCTCGCTCTGCCGCGCACAGGCAATGTTTAAAATGATACTGTATTACTAATGGAGCTGTTAAAGTGGCTCCGGCAACCCATGGATGGCAGGTTCTTGCCTGCAACCGTCGCTGGAGGTGCATTGCGAGTGTGGGCTGCGACGCTAATGTGCCGTGCTGGCGTCGGCTTGGGAACATTGGAACGGCATGTGGGTATCAGCACCTAATTACATATTCGTTGGACCCTTTCGGTGCGGTTATCTGGCGCCGTGGCGGTCTGGCGCGCTTGCCTTCTGTACTGCGCCATGCTAGAAGGTCGCCACGCAGCGCAGCGCCTGACACGCTCGCCACCTGTGCTCGCCGAAACTAGTATCAATGACCCATGTAGTTATCACAGAGGGCCTGTACACTCGCTAATCGAGCATGTACGAGTGAGTACGACGAGATCGGGTGGTGGTTGTGCAAGGTGGGCATCCACCTTGTTCGACCACCTGGAAGCGGTAGCAACGCCCCGTGCAGTAAACCTGCACAACCCACGGCCAACATGACATATAATGATATTGCTACGACATAGATTGATGTGTTTCAGACACGCGCCATCGTTTGGTGTCGGTGCCCACCTAACGATGCCCACCCAAAGTGGGCATCCAAAAGTGACTGGGGCACCCAGAACAGGGTGGGCACCCACGGGTGGGCACCCACACGGTATCGCCGTATCGACAGGAATGGATTACCCAGGTGTTTCTTTATTGCGTAGTGATTAGTTACATCTGCTTGCAATCGCTATTGAGTACAAACTCAATCAAACATCATCGCACACAGACCCATGGCTGCGCCAGGCACCACGACCAGCAGCAGCTACTATGCTACCAGCATCACAACCGCTGCGAATACCACACTCGTGCTACTATACCCACATTCCCATGCATCAACACTGTGGGCACACTGATGCCCGCTGGGCCCGGAACTACTAATCTCCATCCCCCTGCACCTTAGTGCGACAGGTCATGTGCCTAGGCACAGCTGCAGCACCAGTGGCCATGGGTCATGGTATATCTGGCCCGCATCCCCAATGCCCCTGACCCCCCCGGTCGACCCTCCCAGAGGACCACTGCCACTGGTCCTGCCCTTGCAATGCTCCCGATGTTGGCCCTTCATGCTCGTTCTCTCTATGTCCTTGTTCCACATCCTGCACCTACCAAACCATTTCAGGAGCAGCAAACAATACTGAGGCATGCAACCTCTATCGGGGGCTGGACGCCCGTAAAAGCCTCTGTCATGGTTGCAGTCATTGCTGTAGCAGCAGATACACAGGAAGGTTCTGGAGGGTCATACCTGGTTCTGGAGGGTCATACCAGTAAAGTCGGAGTCTACGTGCGCCTTGTCCTTCTCGTGGGAATGCTACGTCCACCTGCCTGCACCCCCATTTCCTCACTGAGTTGCAATACCCCCTGGGGCCCACAGTCGAGTGAGAGCGCTTGCTAGAGTAAGGAAGATGGATCACCTGGTCCACAGGGGCGCCCCGTTTGTTGCGGGTAGACACATGCATATGTTGCTGCACTGGAGCCGTCACAGTAGCTGCCCCGGTTCGTTGTTGCTGCCTTGAGCATGGCCTGGTCGCATTTGTGCAGTTCTCTTTTTCTTGCGGAAGGAGTGCAGTGGACTCTTGCACGGGCAGAGAAGCGCCGTTGGCTGACGGTATTCCCTGCAGCGCACCAAGTGGCTCATCCTGTAAACTACCCGTCTCAGGCACGCGTAAAGGAACTCCCTGGTAAGAGAGCCCCTGATAGACATGGTATATATACTTACCTGGAGATTTGTTATGTCTCCCAGCGTAACGTCACGGCCCTGTGTGGGCGCCTGACGGGCCACAAGGGCACAGTTTGTCCCTTCATGGCCACGCATATCGTCCTGGTGAATGGATACGCCAGTCACACGGGGGGATGAGCTTCCACCTGTAAGTCGACTAGCAGCCCTGATGGTCTCAGCGTTCTAGGATGCATAGCACCGCACATCAGGGCACCCACAACCTCGTGCCTCGATAGGAGACAGGTTACCCCAGCACTCCAGCTTGCTATCGTTGCATACGTACAATCGAGGCAGGCACATGTGTGCACAGGTAGGCACACAGACAGGCACCCAAGATAGGCACACACCGGTCGGGTCACTGATGAGCCGGTCCTCCGCTTCACCTGCAGCCGCTTCACCTGCAGCCGCGGCGTCGGTGGGCTGCAGTGCGTCGCTTGACCCCATCATACACCGTTGCTGGAAGTCTGGTAAGTGGGGCAATCCGGACAGGGCGGGCAAGCTGACATCGGGGACTACCGGAATGGCTGTCACCACCTGCTGGTCGGCACCTTGTGTGCCGGCCAACCCCATCTCCTGGTCTACTGTTGTGTCTCCATCAAGAGCCCTGTGTCGCTGCTCCTGATTGATCGCCTTGCTCCAAGCTGGCACACGGCAAGCCCGCTGCAATCGACGACAGTGAGCGGTATACTCTGGTGGCGGGGATTGCCCCACTTGGGCAAAGGCAGCTCTCTGCATTTGAATCAGTACGTTAAGCGGCAGGACGCAGGTTGTGGTAAAGTACAAGCTGGCGCGTGGTACACGCCTCAGGAAGACCGGTACTGTGTGCTGGTCGCTGGTGGCCAGCTGCAGCGCTCGATTCAACATGCACCCACCACGACTCGGACACGCCCGCCCGTGCCAGATACACGAACTTCTGAAACAACTGATCCAGGCGAATGGCATCATTGCGACCCCTGCTGTCATCTAACGCTAAGTCATGGCCACAAGAAGCGGCTGATTAAAGGCCCTGTCAGTCAGGTTACACAAGCACACCAAGAGAGGGCTAAATCGCAGCTGGACTAGGCTCAGGACTTCCGGTACTACAGGTCGGCAGGATCCGAATTTGCGCAGCGTACCACAAACTCTTCGATCACCAGAGTGAACTGGACTTCAATTCTCGTGACACGTGTTGCTAGCTGCGCATCGGTCAAGCCATCTTCATCACCAGGCAGACCCTCACTGTCACTGTCCGACAGGTGTTCCTCATCTGCTCCACCGGGGCCGCTGTCTGTCGCCCAGTCTGCCGGCTCTGCCTCCATGTTCTTCTTCAGTCGACTGCTCCGGCGTGCAGCTGCTACTGCCTGTGCAACTGCACCCTCCTCGTGGCCCGGCTGCTCTGGGCCTCGCTCATGCTCAGGGTCAGACTGCTCTGGTGTCGGGTCCGCAGGTGGAGGACACTGCGCTCCACTACCTGACTGTGGCCCCGATGGCTCGGCCACGGCCATAGTATCCGCTGGCCCTGGGTCTGCATCTACCTCTGCTGCATCCTCGCCTGCAGTTTGCACTCTCAGTGCACCCCATGGAGAATACTGCATAAACCGAAGCATTGCATCAAGCTCCTGGCTGCCAGTGGCATCAAAGAATGATGCCACCTGGACAGATGCCTTTGGTGGCAGGCACTTGGCGGTCTGCGGTCTAGGTTTCCAGAAGTCCGCTGGCTGCAGGAGTGCCGTACGCAGGGTCGATCCGTCTGGTGTCCTGTGAGTGATGCGAGCAGCCATCCAGGCATCTGGGTCTTGCTCATACGCTGCTGCAGCTGGGCAAGACTCTAGAACCGCGTCTGCATAGTGGGTTGCCACCACGTATAGTCCCTGCACAAGGCCCCCGAAACATGGTATGATATGGTTATCTCACCCTTGACACCTGTACACTGAGTGCTCGGACTAGAGCGACCGGGTGGAACGGAATACACACATACGACTGTGCGAGTCAGGCGGCAGCAGCTGCCAGAGTTCAACGCGCTGGTCCCTGTTGCAGTGTATGCTCGAAATACAAATACGACATATACACGGTCTCAACCATTCCCACGTCGGGGCGTCGCTCCAAACGGAGCATACAGAAGATGTACGCATGCCAGGCATTCAGAAGGCGCACACATCCTGCATGGTTTTGTCCTTCGTGAGACTATCAATCGCTGCCTGGACTGATATCTTGAATCGCTTGGCTGTGGAGTCGGGGTCGGTCAGCCTGGCAAGTACAGGCTCTAGTTTTGCAATAAAGTCCGAGGTATTCAGGCACTCGTTTTCATTGAGAAGTGTAGACAGGCAACCGCTGCGTAGCTGGTCGGCAATCCATGCTAGGAATGATAATTGCAGCGCTGGTAATTGCTTCAACGAATTCTGCTTCGAGCTGGTCCTGTGGCAAAGTGGGCAAACTGTGAACGCCGTCTCACTCGAGGAGTACAAATTTGAACGAATACCATGGACTAGATGCGCGCCGGGCGCAGTCGGTCGGGTGGGTTTATGAACAGGGAGGGGGCGCACTTGCTGAGACAGTTGAGAGCCCTCTGAATTCGTTCCCTGACAGTTCTGTCGACCACTTTCATGTCGGTCGACCCGCCTCCCCGCTCTCGCAGGACACGACATGTCCATCTGATTGCTCTTGTCAGTCCCGAACTGTACTCGAGACCATGGAGGCAGTGCAATCGGCCCACTTCGAGGTCCTACATCATAACCAGGCTGCATTCCTCACAGCGTGTTGAATCACCCAAGCCTAGATGGTCCTCATACGCGTGGTGCAAATTATGGCTCAAGAAAGGAGAAAAGGGGTATGCGCACCGGAGACAGCGTGCTATCACCTCGAAGGGCGTCAGCAGTTGGCGCCTTAAGTATTTTCAGAGCGCTTCGATTCTGGACCGCCCCGATTGCAACACAACTATTGCTAAAAATAGCAGTCATCGGGAGTTTCCTGGTCATATAGGCAAATGCGTGGGGCGTTATATATGCCTGGCACGCTCTGGTTCTGTCACGCAGGTCGCACTCGGCCTACATGATCATACCTGATTCTAAAAGTATACTTGACGATTTGGTCTTAGAGGCAATTGCGCAGGGAATCAGGCCTCACTCAGAAGGCTGGCGAGATGTCAACAGCTGTCATTTGGCTACGCGACGACCATACGCAGCAGGAACTGCCCACGCCTTGTGAAACGAAAACAGTTACATATACAGATGCACACCTGTCCCACTTTCCGGTTTCTCTGCTTGATGCTAGATGATGACCGGGCGGTCTGGGCCGGTTGCGCGTTGTTGACATGATCGTCAACGGCGGGCATTTCCAGCTGTATCACTGGCGTCCCATCCTCTGAGACAAGGCCAGACCATGCCTTGTCCCTCCCATAGGGAACTACGTACAGTACTTCGATGATCCGTTTGGCGGTTTCCCTGACCAGGCCGGCATCGCCTCGCACGGAAAAGTGCGGGGCAGACGAATGGCCCTCCACCTTGGCCATGAAGTCGTCGATCACTCGGACACAATGCTCTACATCTGTCACTATAAAACTTTTGGCAGTGTAAAAGCTGAAGGCAGTTCCCTCATGCACCAAGACATTAATGCGTTCAATGTCCCGCACGTTCGGGCGGTCTACACCTGTAGTACTCATGGTTGCAGATTAGGAGACACTGTCGTCGAGACGGTGGTGAGCCGGCATTGAACGTCCTGCCGATGATGGGTTGTCAGAGGTTGCAGTAGATGGTTGCAGTGCCCCGGTTGAAGCCACTCGTAGACACATGTTCCATGGTCCTCCTATCAGCAGGAAGGCTGCCCCTCGCCTGCACATCACCGCTCGCTCTGTATAAAACAACAGTATGTGTACCGGTGAGCCTCGCCTGTTCTCAATGTCACTTGCCAGCAATCTGCCTGCTTAGCATCTGCACTTGTCGGTGGCAGCCCTGGATCACTGCACATGTCCCCACCCACTGCTCACTCCATGAGTAAATGTACCGTCTGCACTTGCTGACTGCAGCATGCATACATGCGCTACTTCGTGCGCTCACCTCTTGGAACCATACAGGTGATGTTGCACTAGTTGTAGCACTGGCCCATGCGAAGAGTGACACAACAAGTACCTCTACAGTATTGACACCCAGTAGAACGAGATCGGCACACTGGTCCATCTGTAAAACCAGCAGACGGATTCTGATTCATCCAAAAAAACAGATGCCGGTGCCGGGACTGTCACTCGTTGTAATCTTACACCCAGTACCACTACGCTGTACCGTATACCTCGCCAACAGGGAAGCCGTGAACCGGTGATCCCAAGGATCATCCCACCAGCTACCTACTTTCCATGATACCCCATCTTGTTAAACGTGACCCAAAAACACGACTCGGATGCAGGCAAAAACACTACCGGACAATGTATCTGCCTAATGTGCACAGCCCACTTATACCCAGCTTCAAGCCGTGATCGAGTGGCATGCAGCACATGAGGCACCACACATGCGCCATTGTCTGGGTCATCATTGTACCGGGTCTCAAGCCCAGCCCCCTGCCTGACTGCCAGTCTATCAAATAACGTCCCCACTGCTAGGCGCGCCTCATCGTTCGGCCACCCCATGTTCGGGCACTTGACCAACAACAAGTGTTCTACTAGCAAGACACATGGGTCCTGGTGTCTCCCGCGCATGAATGGCACGTATGCGTAATAATCGCAGTTAGTCCGCCCGTATGACTGGCAGGCTGCTTGCGTACGTATGACGGCCGCACCATTGCCGATTGAGGCACATGGTGCATGCCAAACACTGGCTTGCCTCTCCAGCACGCCACCCCTGCCCGTGCGCTCCCCGGACACATGATGGCTCAATAAAACACCAGCCACAGCGAGAGGGCCCGTCACGCGGTGTTGTCGCCTTGCGCACTTCACACTCATCTGATCCAGCACGTCAGCAAGGATGGACACCTGCACGGTAGTACTTAGTGTTAGGCACCAACCCCCCCGCCGGCCCCCCATCCCCTTTCCGCAGACTGTGTGAGGTATGCGTCGTGAATACCAAGCCAGTCACAGACAGGATCACGGAGAACCTTGGAGGAGGTCGCGCACCACATCGCCATCCAACCCTGTATATGCTGGCTTCAGTCCCTCATGCAACTGAACGCCATACTCGTCCAGTCGGTCCGTCGTGCGCTCCTGACTCCGTACCGGCACTGGATCGCGGCGCAAGGGCATGTCCACCTGGTTGTCCTCCATCTTGGCCAGGCCAAGGGACATAGTCACGAGGGTCTTATTTGCAGCGGCCTGCGCTGGCCTGCGCATTGCATGGCCTGTAGTAGGGCCCTTTGCTGCACGTATCGCCCGCTCCCCCCAGTCCTCCCTGTAGGCCGCTGTTGGGCCTATCTGGAGCGCCTGTTCCGGAATATGCACCACTGCACGATGCAGTAGCAGTGTCAAAAGCTTGCCCTGCAAATGGGTCTCAGCGAGAACAGCATACTTGTACAACTGCAGTTGCGCCTCTCTGATCTGAGACACAGTGTGCTGGCCCGTCCGGTACTGCAGGAAGTACAAGGCGTATGGCCGTAGATGAAGCCACATCTTCGATATGACAGGGTGAATTTCGTCTTTGAACATCTGGAAAACAACAGCCCCCGATACTTCCAAAAACGACATCATCTCCTCGAAGAGCCAGCCCGAAACTATGGGTTTCCTGCACACGCAGTTCGAATCTCAGTCATACACCGCAGCAGCTCTGCATCGCCGGCGCAACACACAAGTGTACGTACTTGGGAATGTACTTGGGAACATATAGTGTCGCACCCTGTGAGTAAACGGAACGGGCGAGTGAACGACGAATGTTTCTCCATACGGCCGATCACCCGATCCATCCTCGCTTGTAAGGCAGCAGGCAGACAGAATGGCGCACCATCCACCAGTAAGCCGTTTCCGGTGTCACAAACCAACGATACAAACCCTCGGGCAATACCATTAAGGATCGTATGTGAAAGAGGTTCTACAAAAAACACGTCAAACCTGCACAAACCTCACCGAGTGATCATTTGCGCGTGTGGCAGCCCTGGCAAGGTGGAAGGCGCCGAGGCGGCGCCGAAGGCTGCAGCTGCGCGCAGCAGCCGGGTGGCCACCAGCGGAACCCGCCCTGACCCCCCCCCCACCAACTCCCCACCAGTATGCTGGCGCGCATGCACTGACTGCCTGTTGCGCACTACAGCGCAAGGTGGAAGGCGCCGAGGCGGCGCCGAAGGCTGCAGCTGCGCGCAGCCGGGTTGCCATGGTGCACCAGACAGGTTGATCAGGCATGCAAGAAACTCTGTCAATGGCAGCAACAGGGCACACCTGTAATACGGCAGCATCCTCTGGAATGCGTTGCCACCTCGACATCCTAGATCCTTGTGTCTCTCATTTACCGTTGCATGTAATCCCTTCCAGCGAGTGGCACACTCTGCACGGATTGGGTGCAGTCCCTATTGCGGTTAGCACAGGTCTGGTAAGCGAAGGAGGTGGTTCAGCACGTACCTCGAGTGATACCGCGCGCCACGGCACTGTTAGGGTCCTGACTGACGTTGGCAGGGTTGGTGGCTGCTGGCGGCAAAGGTCTTCTGGCATGTTCCTCCGCAGTGGCTTGGTCCGCCGCAAGGCTGCGCATACGGTGCTTCTGGTCGGTGATCAGCAGCCGGTCACCAGAGGCCGGCCAAAATGTCTTACCATCTCCGTAGACAATCTCCATCTCTTGCCACCTATCAAGTAATTGATCTCCTGAACGATCCCCAGCGTACACATACGCCAATACTGCATCAACGTACGCACGGTAGATGTTGAAATGGATCTGCGTGCCATCAGCCAACATGCGTGTGCTAGGCATGAAACACTTGTCACACCCGCTGCGGCCGGAATGCCCACAGGTCAGGGCCCAAGTTGCACGTGCCGGTGTATCGGCAAATGCCATGACAAGAAGTGGAACCACCTTGCGGAAATGGATCTCGCCCGATTCACTGTGAACCTGGACAGTGATGTTGTTGTTGCCAGCATGATCTGCACATAAACGTCGCTCAGCTTGCTTGCACCAACCTGTAGGCTGTGCTGCTTGCATGGGGTTATGTTCTACGTATACTAGCCGAGGTATGCACGCGATGTTTAACCATATCATGTTGAAGCATTTCAGCTGGCCAGCGCATACAGCTGCACAATGAGGAGAGGGGACACACCGGCGGCACCTGCACCGAGGCCAGTGACGAATTGTCCGAATTGTTGGACGAAGATGGCCACAAAGTCCTTCATGCATGTAGGCTCCTGAGGGCCTCCAATGAAGGCGATGTTGAAGGAAGAGACGAGCTTGCCCACCAGGAAGCCAGGTTGATCCAGGCACTTGAGTGTGATGACCACAGTTGTGGACTGTGACTTCTGATGCAGCTGAACTCCATCACAGAATAACGCAAAAAGCAAGACCATCACAGCACCGTCTCCAGTCCTGACCTCGTCGAGGGGGTCGGACTGAGCAATGCCCTCCCCAGGCATGGCGACATCATCAGCAATGGGAAGTGAAGCTGTGCCGACAGGGGCTGGGAGGGATGGCTGGCCGGACTCGCGGTCGGCGGACTGCCGAGGCTGCGTTGACCCACACCCCCCAGGGGCCAGGCTGGAGTCCCATTGTGACAGCAGGCCCCCGGAGGCCTGGTCAACCTGTGCATAGTACGGTGAACACTTGAAAGCTGTCGTGCGGGTACCAGCACCACGCGCAAACTCCGGATCCAAGAACATGTGCCTGACTACGTCACGCAGATTCATGATGTACCCACTGCATGCAACCACAACCCATATGCTGATGCTGCTACACACCGGAGAAAAAAAAACGCACGGCTACCGTCCAGATGGCAGATTACCAGGGGGGAGCCACATCGCATGGAATCACATAACAGCACGTCGCCAGGGTGGGCTGATATCGAAGACGATAGTGGTATCCATGACACCGGGGACTAGCCTGCGAGTTTCAATACAGACAGCACGGACAACCGGCGCAAACAAGGGGGGGGGCACAACACACCTGCGTGCAGCAGTGATCACACCATTTTTCTTCACAAACCGCTGACTGCCACAATTCTCACATCGCTGGTTGGGGTGTTTCCGCCGCTCGTTGAAGGACTGCTGCCGACCAAACACCACAGGGCACTGGTGATTTGGGCACATGTCGTAGGCGAACTCATCGGAGTTTTGCACCCCCAACACGCCACGGAGCAGGTACTCGGTCCTGTAGTTAGTGCACGCAGCCATCAGGCACAGAGGGACACGCTATAGATACCGGCTACCACGGCAATAAGCACCAGGCACAGATCGGCATTCAGACTGGACAAGCACATTCGAAAGGCGAGCACCAGCATGGCAGGTGGATGGAAGGATGAAACGTACGGAGGAAGTTCATTGTTGGGTGGAAGCACGCCATCTCGAAGGAAGAACATCATGATGGATGTGCCGTCAGCCGTCCAGCCATCAGTGTGGCGGAGGCGCATGAGGCAATAAGCAGCCTGGAACACCGTGCATGTACAGCCCTCATACAACGGCTTGTCCTTGCGGCGACGGTAGTACTCCAGCGAGCCTACTGGTGGCCCTTTGCTCTGCTCATCAGCATCAGCTACCATGCCAGCCTGTGTCTTCTCGTGCTGGTCCAACAAGGACTGGAGTAGCTCGGCTTGGAGAACTGCTCTCTCCACCCGCCTCAAATCTGCGTCTTCCACATCGTAACCGATGGACACGCGCTCGAACAGGGCATACGCTTCGATCTCGCCACCTCTATCGCGAAGAAAGGACTCCATTTGGTCCACCACGGTGTTGGTCTCCTGAAGGCATGCCCTGGGTTCAATCAAGGCTACAAAAGTGGGAGCACGCACTGCAGCCAGCCACTGGTACCGACGTCAGATGACAATCAGCATGCGGTGAGTAAGAGAATAAACATGCAACAAGCCGTTGCAAGAACCGGAACGCCAGTGAACAAAGCCCATATAGCATCCGCGAAGCACCCCAGTCTACACCAAAAAGCAGGGAGATCAGAAGGGCAAACCGACAAGGGATCGTGTCCCAAACCAGGCAGTCCCGGCATCGGTGAACAGATGTCTTCTTCTTGCTGCGAAGAAGCATCTGCCATCACACCAGCACTATCCTGCCCCACCCCATAGTCACTTGGAGCTGCACTATCCACTGCGATATCACGCTTAAGCTTGCGCATTACCACTGGACAGGGCGCTGTCATGGCCACCTGACCAACGGCAGTGGACGTTCGCTCTCCAGTGGCAGGTGACGCGGCCATCTCAACTGGCTCCAATGAAGGTGATCCAGGAGATGGCATATTGTCTGCACACCGCGTGCCCGCGAGTGCGACGTCATCGTCTGCCGTATGGACAGGGAATTGATCCGTGCTGGCGTGTACATAAGGCAAGCCCGGCTGTGGTGAATCGGCAGGCAACTCGGCACTACTGGTGCGAGGAGGAGGATCAAGGGTCTCCGGTGATCCAGGCAGTCGCCTTTCAGGTAGATACGCCTGAGTGGGTAGGGGGGCCCCTCTTGCTGTAGCTATCTGCAGCAGGATGGAAGGAGCGTCGGCATCATCTGCGCGGCGTAGGTACTCGACGTTGAGACCCGCATCCTGCACGTATCATGACTCCATTCTTACCCTTCAGACGGTGTTGTCAGGAGATGGGTCGATTGCAGACAGACCTGTCCAACGGGGGCATGCGTGATGCTGGGACGTACTCTATACCAGGCGACATGCTTCTTGCCGCTCAGATGCTGCCAATAATTGCTCTCGTCATCGGACGATACTGACTTACCACAGACTAGACACCGCACACGTCCCTCAACTCCCTGATCGTCGGCGAACATGCACCTACCCCTCATGGAAGCAGACTCCGCAGCATGCCAGTCGACTGACTCACAAGTGGCGATGGCGCACTGGTCGGGGTACACAGATCTAGGAAGGCAATGGATGGTATTAATATTGGAAATTCCTCCCGTCCGATGGATATCTGCAACAGCGCCTGCACGTCCATTAGAGGACACATATCACAGCCGCTGGGTAGCCAGTGGCTATGGGGCCCTTGTCCGGACAGGCACCTCCGTGACAAGAGCATACTCTCTTGTTGAGACCGCTCCACGCAACATGCAACATAGACAATGGCCGATCAGTGTAACTAGGGGGTAAGCACTGCATCGGTGCAGGCTATCACTGTACGCTCACACTCGGTGTAGAACCGCTCGACATACAGGAGCATGTCAGAACATTACGGAGCTTAATACGTAGTAGGTACAGAATGCAACATATATCGTGCATACAATGATCTCCACGGCATGGCTGTGGCACACATGCCCTGCAGCTTCACGACCCGAGACCAGGCCGGCCTCACTATGACAGGTATTACTATACATACTTCCAGTATAACCTCTGTAATATGCCGATCACGGCTTCCATGCGCGGAGGCTTCAGGCTGCCCTCAGCGGAACGGAAGGTGTGTAGCCCTCGGTGTCGGATCACACGACAGGTCACCGGATCCACGCCCGTGATACCGTAATACTAATGGCCTCCCGAGCCTGTGTTTCGGGGCACGTTGTCCTCGCTGGCGATTGTCGGGTGGTGCCAGCGAGGTTGTGGGATTGCTAACATGCCTGCGGCCCCTGTTCTGACATACGAAACGACGCCTCATATTCACAAACATAGGGGCTAGAATTGTATCAGAATGCAGCCGCGTAGACGCTCGCCGACGGTGGGTGCCCGCTCCACGGGTGCCCACCAGCCAAACCCGGTGACCCATGTCAAGTGGGCAGGCAGCCCACCAGCTGAGGGGCACCCAAGCCAGACAATCGAATAGCACCCATCCCGCCCGCGGGGAATAACGTCAAGGGTATCAATAGCCTTTTCTGTCATGCACAGTGCTACTCTGGTCAGGTATTGCAAACATCGGTGGGGGCCTGCCCCCTGGGTGCACACCCGAGTTCCGGATGCCCACCACAGCATGGGCATGGACCATATCCCAAATCAGGCGAGTACACAGGCAATGCACCTTTTACGCACGCAACTACTGAGGTCACACTGCAACCTAAAATACAACAATCCCCAGGTGTTCCAGGCTCAAAACAGATCACGTACTGCAACTTAGCTGGGTGCCCACTCTGTGGATGCCCACCTCGATTTCCGGGTGCCCACCCCAACATGGGCACGGACATTGACCATGGTCAGGGGAGTTCACACACGATGCACCTTTTACACGCGCATCTACATAAAACTCACAGCAACATCACATGTAGTAGTCCTCATATGATATATGCTCAAAACAGACCACCTACTGCAATTTAGCTGGGTGCCCACCCTGTGGATGCCCACCTCGATTTCCGGGTGCCCACCCCAACATGGGCATGGACACTGACCCAGGTCAGGGCATTGCACACACGATGCACATTTTACACGCACAACTACATCATACGGACGGCAACTTCACATGTAATCGTCCTCACATGTTATTTGCTCAGAATAGATCACAGACTGCAAATTAGCTAGATGCCCACCCTGTGGATGCCCACCAGATTTCCGGGTGCCCACCCGAACATGGGCATGGACACTGACCCAGGTCAGGGCATTGCACACACGATGCACATTTTACACTCGCAACTGCATACTACGCACGGCAACATCACATGTAATAATCCTCACATGTTCTTTGCTCAAAATAGATCACAGACAGCAACTTAGCTGGGTGCCCACCCTGTGGATGCCCACCTAATCTGGGTGCCCACCCAGGTGGGCATCCGCAGCGTTGGTACAGTGTGGGAAGAGGCGGGCCATGCAACATGCCAGACCTTGCTGCATGGACAACACCCAGCGACCAAGCATAATCTCAACACTACTGTGGTAGGTGACACAGGCGACCACACCTCCTGTGCAGCAAAGGCATAACTCTCAAAATGCAATTTCGTCTCTTTTAATCTTCCAGGAGTGTGTTGGCCTCGATGATGGCGAAGACAAAATAACACAGCCTGTCGAAGATTGCTCCATTGCCGGTCAAACATCTCTTTGACCTCTGCCTCCTCTGGTTGCCATGGAAGTTTGTACAAGACGAATGGAGAGATTGTCTCCACAAACGTCATGAATTCCTCCATTGTCCATGTACTGCGAGCTCTACATGTGCAATTCTCCACATGAGGTGTACCCCATGCATATGGCCAGGCCCCGGAGCAAGGTGAGAATTTTTTCGAATAGCGCTGAACATATTTAGCGCGGGCAGGAGCAACCTTCAGAGGCTCGTACCCAAACACATCCGCGCTGCGTTTCTTGAGTTGAGACGTCCATCGGACTTGGGTGGACCGAAGCGCAATATGCTTCCTAACATGGCGAGGTAGAATGAAGCGATTCCCAGCCAAGCGCGGCTTTACATTTCGCTTCGCTTTGGTAGAAGACTTCCCTGTCTTGGGACGGGAATCGTGTGGCCTGGCCCACACATTCCAGAAGTCCTTAACAAGGCCGTATAGAAGTAAGTGGGCGAGTGCAAAGTGGAAGAAATGTTCGTATCTGCGTGTAACACACCATGGCTTGGTCGATGACAACGAGTGCAGGATCAACCGGGCCGAACACAGTACACAAGTTGAACAGTGGTACCCGGTAGACACGCCATTCGATAGGGAGCATGCTATGAACGTGCCCCATTCGTGCGGGGACTATCATTCTCTGTGCAAATCACGAGTGAACATATACAAGAGCACGATGTAGCACACCTGAAGTATGACAGTTGTGAGCACAGCGACAGTCCGCGCACACCTACCCGTTTGGTCTCACCTTGATGCGCTTTCTCTAGCCGGTCCCATCTTTTCTGACGGTCTTTGACAGGCAATTCATGCAGAGGTGGCACGATGCTCGCTCTGGCTTCGTCGAGCCAGTTTTGTACAGCCTTCGCCCTCGCGTGCAGTTCATGGGCAGTGTAGACGAGCTCATCCTTGTTCTCCCATTCGATGTCATCGTCCGGGACAGGCTCCCCGACCCGCAGATCTTTCAGAAGACGGGGTGGCAGATTGTCTCGGTCTACAGGAGGATGATCACCGCAGTATCCAGCGGGAACACCCAACGCAGCCGCGACGGTGTCCTTTACATGAACTACCGGTAAGCGCCTCCCATCTTCTGTGACGGGAACCGTCCTGGTGGTTTGATGATGGCACAGGAACCTGCAAAGTGGCACGGGCAATGAAGAACCCAGCAGTGGCACAACTGATGTTGCATGTCGGTAACTAATTCTCTCACTTTCACAACCAAGCACATGTCAACGGGCAAGGATGGCTGCACCTCATGGCTCCGCCTGTAAACGTGCCAGTGTCTGAGCACCTCGGGCAAGCCTTGGCAGCGCTGTGAGGCAGGGTGAGCATCAGCTTGTACATCATCATCAGATCTCCCTCCATGCACGCCAACACTGGCCAGTGTGTGATAGTCTCGGTCGTGCCATCGGTAGTGATTGTGAACGTGTAAGGTTTAGCACCTGGACGCCCTGTACACCATTGGAGACCTTGTATACCCACCATATCACGTAGAATCCATGAAACACGCCCCCCACTTGATCAGTGAAAGCCGCACCTGCGTCATGCTTCACGAAGAATGCGATGCCGGGTCGCATGACGTCCTCGAGATGAACCAGCTCGGTAGGCCCGGATATGACGATCCAGATCTGCCATGCCATGGACTTTGCACTCTTTGTAGCATCGAGGTCATATCTCCGGATACCAATAATGGTTGTAGACGCTGTACGATGTTTGAAAATGCACCCACCATCGGCGCCTGCGACACAAAACTCCATATCACGTTGCCATGGCTATCGCATTTAAACTTTGCCTCAAACCACAAACGAACGACATTAGACACACAGGCAAAGGCACCCGCACCAATGCCGTAGATGCCAGCATCACTTGCCTTTGACCTTTCGGACAGGCAGTGATTGCATTGGCGATCCAATTCATGCATGTACATATTCCCCACCAACCCGTTAGGATCATTGAAGTCAAGAGGATGTGCGGCCTGGGCTGCTTCGCAAAAGTCCTTGTCCTCATGAAACCACTTGATGACGTTCTGCATTGTAAAGTCCCAACCGCGGCGCATGTACCGGACTGAATCGCCCGGTCCAGACTGCACAGGGATCTGCTTACTTGGTGACTTGTGCTGGCTACTGACGGCAGTTGCTACACCACCTGCGATGACCATGCATATGACGACCATGCAAACCACGTCAGGAGTTGGGATGCACCTGGTACTTTGGAGAGGCACACTGAGGACAGGTCTCCTGTAGCAGGACTGTCTTGGATTTATGGGCGCGCTGCTGGTCAGGTTCATACCGCCAGGCACATTTCGGGCAGCAGCCAAATTCATACTGTGACGCATCCTCAGTGCCTAGAACCGCCTTGACCAAATGGAGGGACTTTGGAAAATGGACATCGGTCACATGATCAGGATCCACAAAGTCGTTCAGCATCAAGAATTCGTTCATGGCCACTTTGTCAAGCACCACATTGGACGCCCCGTGCTTCTTCACCTCCACAAGACTGTATGCGGCCTGGAGGACGGACCGCCTGTGCCCCTTGGCAATAGGTTGCAAGCGGCGAGCGTGGAGGTCGGCCCCCGAGCCCTTGCGTGGTGTCTTTGTCGCCGCAGGCTCGGGGTACGGCCCGCCGCGGGGCAGGCCAGGGTCATCTGGTCCATCTGAACTTGCATCAGATGCATGCCCGCCATCATCAGAGTCCACCAATACACCCCGACTCGCCTGCTCGGACTCCGAAACAGCCCACTGACTGTTGTCATCGGAACTTGTGGTTGTCACTGGCAGTGGATCACATGTACCAACAGCACCATGGCCAAGCCTTGCCTGTGCTAATGTGTCATCCAACCTGCGAGCATTCTCGAAATCCGACCAGGTTCCAGGCTCCTGCCACATACTGCCACCAGCTTCGCCTCCCTGTGTGTCCAAGGGTGTTGGCAGAGGCGGTTCGGACCCCCCAGGCGTACACGTATCGCCGCCATGGCCGCGGGTCTTTTTAGATTTCTTCTTTGGAGGGCATGTTGCCACGTGCGTCGTGGCGGCTCTGGCAGTCGTAAATACGCCCTTATTGGCACGCGAGCTCGACCTCTTCCGTTGGATACAAGCACTACATACCAGGAGCCACCGGTTACCACTGCCCTCCTTCACGTCAAGAGACTCATGGAGCCAGGACAGCTCATATGCTTCCTGTTTCTGCATGAAACTGCCCTTCGCGGCGGTGACCAACAGCGCTAGCTAGCACAATGCGACAATGGCCAGCCCGCTGTGAGGAAGCAAGCATACGTTCACGGTCCAACACATCTGCTGGATGCGCGGCTGTGTCGCTGTGTTGGCGTGTAAGACGTGAACAAGCGCATGTCGTGTCGGCAATGACATCGCGTCATAAACTACTAGGCGCCTGCGGTTGTGCATCACCTCCCGCCACCACACAGGACATGCAGCTAGCTGAAGCGCTGCTGTATACGTACATGGTGACACCACTCCAGGCGACATCACTCTGGGATTGCCTGTGAAATCTTGTGGTTGTTGGTTGTAGCGACACGTGTAGCGACAATATTTAGCGATGGTGTTGCAATTATTCGAGCTCACACCACCAGCTTCGGCCCCACACCGTACGCGTGTGTACACCAGACAAGACGGAACGGACAATCCATTTTATGACACTCGTGTAGTGTTCACGATGTGCCATGCTCCATCTCATGTTTCAGGTCTGAGGTGCACATCGGCCCGGTCCACCAGACGTACAGACGCCTCGCTCTCAACGGGCAACCGGGCATGCACGAGTACACCTAAAATGCAAGGACAATTATAAGCGGCAGACATGCTTGGAACACCGCCGGTGTCCTTTTCCAAGGCGTTCTGCAATTGACCGGACTCGCCTTGCAATTGGAAGAGCTGAGCAAAAGCGCAGATCATCAACCGCACATGGGGGTCCAGACGGTTCCAAATGTCTGGACTCTATTTCCAACGCTTCCTCTACCCTGGAAACACGTAGCATGTGGCTAACTGCTCCTGAAGGAGCCTCGAGCAGTTGGGTCCTCACGCCCGTGGCCAGCTGCGCATGCAGTCACTCCTCCTCTTCATGTATTCCTTACGTATACTACACTCACGAGGTTGTGCATGTGTCACCTGCAATATCCACCTGTCCCAAGTTGTCCAGCATTGCGTCCTAGCACGATGCCGCGTCGCGATCGTCAAGCCATCCTCATAATACTCCTGTAATTACTAGTGACCTTCTGTCCATGCGGCAGCGCCATTCCGTCCATACGACAGCGTCCTGCCGTCCTTGCGCAGTGTCCTCATATCAACCTCATGGGGTCCTCTGGCAATGGAACTCGTGTCCTCGAGTGATCCTCCTTCCGACCATACGATTACGTCATGCCGACTTTGCGCTATGTCCTCATATAAGCCTCAAGTGGTCCTTCTGAAATGGCTCTCATGTCCTCAAGTGATCCTTACCCGGTCCATACCTCATAAAGCGGTAAGGACTCGCTGAGGAGTCCTTGTGGCCACAAGGACGTCCTCACGACCACGGCCCGCCGAGCCGTAAGGACGATTTAGAGCCTGAGGACAGCACGAGGACCAAACAAGGATACAGTTTCTGTCCTTACCATTAGGCTCAAATGGTGACTGGCTAAGGACGACTCGGTGCTGCTAGTGTGTCACGCAGCGATCGCTCGTGTCGAAGTGCAGTCGGTCAACAGGTTAATCCATATGATTTAAACATAATCGAGAAAGCCTCTGCGGCTGCGTTCTGCTCAACGACTGCATAGGTGGTGGTCTGTGCTCTCCGCGTCGTATATATGGGGGACGTCAGTGTCAATGTGAATACTACATGGTATATATACAGCAAATTTCTAGTGCCAGGTCGCCTCTCTGTGCTGCGATTAAGCCTGCTTGGGCTGTTTTCGTCGATGTACAGCTCTGTACCAAGTTCAGACTCTTGTATGCAGCCTTATCCGGGTCGAAAACATGCTCTGCTTTCAGGGAGGGAGTTGTATGAAGCATGCGCATTCCCGCTTCCTGTGTCCGGGCTAGGCCCCCAACTCGCCTTACAGTAGGCCTGTCTATTGAGCGTGTGCTAGCCTCACAAACTCCAAGGCAACTTGACGTGATTGGTTGTAACCTGCAGCTGACAGCCCTACATATCCTGTGATCGCCCCCAAACCTCCGTGACAAGCCCCACAGTGTGACAGTGCACCTGTGCATGCTGTCACCAAGAGCCCAATGCCAACATGCTCCTCGGCCCTGGCCCACCCACATGGAGGACAACCAGACCAATTTTAAACTTTTCCCGAACTTCTGCAGCTCTCACTTGGCACACATCCCCCCAATTACATTTACCGTCGATGTCCAACACCCGCAGGCGCCGTTCCTGCACCAATTTGGAATCGGAAAGTGCCTGTGTGGTCAGTAACACAATTCTTGCACATTCCCCACGCTGGTGTCTGCATTGGCACGTTTTCTGCGCTGCATGCACTCAAAAAGACGTCACCTTTAGCATGACGAGTACCCCACGCCGTGCGTCGTCCCGAATGAAGCCGCAGCTGGAAACCAGTGCAGAGACTACGAATACCCAGCCCCGCGGGCCCCAGATAGGACCCCATTAGTACATATATAGATCGACAATGGACATATTCATGACGAAATTAACTTCGGCTGCGTGTCATGCAGTGGCTCTGACCTCGGCCTCGAGTCGCAAGGGGATGCTGACGTGGCACTCGCAACTGAAGCTAAAGCTGAGCCTGCACTCAAGCCGTTCGCGACAAGCGGATGGAGCAGAGTTGATGAACAGCTGTTCACATATTTAGATCAGCATTTGCCTAGTCCAACATGTGATGTGGGCAATGGTGAGGACGGCAGCGATGCAGGCTTGCATGCGCCCGACAGCACTGCCTCTCGAGCTGCCCAATTCATGGAGGAGTTGGAGGAGAAGTGCCAAGACAAAGAAAGCAGCGGGAAGGATAAGACAAAAAAGTCAATAGATGATTTCACCCTTGCGGAGCTGCTGGCGCCTTCACCTACACAGAAGGCAGATCTGAACAAGGCGGGCTTCAATCGGGACAGCGATGATGCGCTGGTGCTCATTGCCAGAGCAGTTGGCGTTTCTATAAACAGACAGCACCTCGACGGCTGTCTATTGGCAGAGTACGTTGCTGGTTCTTCCACATGGGATCTGTTTAAATTCTGGGGCAACCTGCATGACCATATTGACTGCATGGCTCCGGTACTCCTGCTATCTGAATCGTCTCGTACCAGTCGTACATGTACAACTCAAACATGCTTGATGCGCAGGCGTCCATCTGCGGGCGGGCAGAATTTGCGGCACCGGATGCGACAGCTCCTTGCAGTGGTCACCAACAAACCTCACATGACGACTCATAAGTATGCCCGGGGCGCTCAAACATTTTTGGTCTGGCTACATTTGCGACATCCAGAGTGCTTCCGTCAGACACCGGTGTGCCCCTCCCTGAGTGCGTGAACATGACTAGCAGTACTGCTGCGCAGCATGCATCATATGCGCGGTGCTTGCCGGACTGCTGCCTCCCGTTGAGCGCGTTATGTACAGGAGTAGTGGCCAAATGGCAACCTGATTGACAACTTGGGGTGTGTGCAGCGAGGCGCTTGCATTCCCACTGTACCAAAGCAGATTTTTGCACAGTACATTGAAGAACTCACGTCGCTACGCTATGAAGCACTTCGATTGAATCGAGCTCTCAACCAAACACGTGAGCAGGTGGCTCACGTGCGGTCATTGTTGGCGCCAGCTGGCCCAGCACTAACAGGGCTGTGTCATCTGACGAATTGTCAACCAGCGGACATTCAGAGGGCCCTGGCAACAGTACTGTTCGAGCCTCTTCCTCAAGATGTTTGTCTCGTGACCCATTTACAATTGGAGAATGTCCTGTCGGTATGCTTTTGGCCTTGTGCCTTGATCAATCATGAGTGTGTGTGCATGGAGGATGCCGTCGGGTGCACGGCACACTATAATAGAGGTCCTTGTGCAGCCAGATGGTGCACGTTCCATCAGCGGGGGCTCGGTCTGGAGTTTGTTCACAGCTGCTGCTCATTCCACTACAGAGGAATTAAACAAGCGTAAGAAGCGGCGTGTGATTTACAGCCAGCCACCATTCCATGACAACAGCCCGCACAGTGATGAAAGTGTGTCCACTGGCGGTTTGATTATTTTGTTTGGCGACCGGGCCGTTTCTTGTTTGTACATGTGGATCCAGCATTCACAGGCATGTTCATGCAATCTTTTGTTATTGTGCTGCAGGAGCGCGAGCTTTCGCATACCCAGCATCTCTCGTCAAGCATACATGCATTGACAGACGCTTGCTCAGATAGATTGCCGTAGATGATACACTGCCTGAGTCTGCCTCCGTTCAAACAGCAGCACTTGCGTTTCGTGAGTGGTGTGAAGTTTGCGCTGCGCAGGAATTGCTGCGGACAGGTGTGTTTCAGGTGCTACTAATGTGACTGTCATTGCACACTCACCAGGCACAATTCTTCCACCTACACCACTCTCCAAGCCCTGGTGCAGGCCCTGATCGAGATGAATTACTTGGCATCACTCCCAAAGACAGTGCGGGTTGGATTTTGTTGTGCTTGCAGTTCCAGAAGCAACACATAAACCTCCAAACCCTCACTGCAGATCAGTTTTCGCGGAATCCAGAGTTGCAGAATATTCTCAGGGCAGCGCTGAACGTGCCCAATTTTGGGGACCTGCAGATCGTGTGTGGAGCAGCAGCAAACGACATCGTTGCAGCAGCTGCAGCATTGACTTCGGCGATTCAAGGTCAGAGGCAGGGCCTGGTGTTAAGTGTCATAGCAGCAGTGAAAGGTCTTCTTTTGTTGGAAGATGAGGAGGGCTTGACCCGCAAGATAAGCCAACTCCGCCCAACCCACATTGCAACCTGTGCGTTGGCCTCGGTTGATCTGTTCAGCATTGGTGTCGTTGTTGCTGTCTTTGTCCGCTTGTTTCCGGCTACATGTTTTCAGTATTCACCTACTGACCTCTGCAGTAAGTGGTGGAGTCATGGATCCTGAGGATGTGATGTTGATGAATGCCATGGACCACGCATCAGCACTGCTTGGCTGCATGGCACCATCAGATTATGCAGATATTCGAGGGCAAGTCGACCTCTGTGGACATCTAATGGATACCCCTCTGGGCTTGACCCAAGGTATCAGGTGGTCATTCTCCATCCAAAGTGACACCGGTGTTCAAGCTGGTGGAGAAGCCTTTATGAAAGGCACCCGAAGCGAGCTGGTATGGCTTCGGGAAACCATATGGCCAGGCATGCTAGAAGAGGGAGGGGTTGTGGACATGCACCGGGTATACGGTGGTCCTCTGGGTAGTGACGCCTGTTTCTCTCGGACTATGACTCTAGCATTGCACCATGTGCAAGCAGACAGGTGAGTCTCTGCACCATGCGTTGCCTGCAGCCGCGTGCTTGTGCATTTGTCACAGAATGCCTGAGTTCAGGACG